>VXBJ01007861.1:499228-531822 GCA_013400055.1 Nycticryphes semicollaris
TTTTTTCTCCTCTTCCTTCTAATTCAACAGATGCAGTTTATGTTGCTTTTTAGTCGCCAGGGGAAACTGAGACTCCAGAAGTGGTATGTCCCATTATCTGACAAAGAAAAGAAGAAAATCACAAGGGAACTTGTTCAAACAGTGTTAGCCCGCAAACCGAAAATGTGCAGCTTCCTGGAATGGAGAGACCTGAAGATTGTCTACAAAAGGTTGTTCTGTCTCACTAACCTCATAATTGCCATACATGACAAACAGTGTAATAAGTAGCAAGAAAATAATGAAGGTTGATTTTTTTTTTTCCTTTTTTTTGTTTGGGTGTTTTTTTTTTATTCCTTCCCTCTGCTGGTTATGGAGAAGACTGACTTTTCCCTTGAATCTAATTTGATAACCAAGTAGGAGTCATTCATGTGTGGAAAATCACTCATGCATTTAGAAATGTACTGAAGAAAAGAAATGAGGTTCTACTTTCATAAGGAGTGGTGGGTTTTGGTTTTCTGTTTAGATTCATGCAGAACACAATTGCATACAAATATAAATCGTAAGATTTACTGGGTAATAAAGAAAAACTAAATCTTTTAAACACTTACCTCGGGCAGTGACTTCATAAATCACCTGCAAATTTAACTGGCTTATAAAGGCTCACAGAAATAAGGAATTAATTCTTTCATAGTACCTCGTTTGGTTTTTTGTTGTTTATTTTATTCTATTTATTATTATTATTTTGCGATGAATATAAAAAGTCATTTATCCTAATTTAAGAAATCATGGCTAGCTTTCTTTTTGTGGAAGTGTGGTATAATTTTCATTGCAATAGTTTATCAGTTGTTTCCTAACTTTTCTAGACGTATTTGGCAAGCATTTTTTAGCTTTTTGCTCATCTTTAGATGAGCACCTCTTCCAGCTACAGCTGCTGCTATGAAGCCTGGAGTTATCTCCCTTCCATAGTAATAAACTTCAGAATATGTATGCATTCTTATTTTCTCTTTGAGGTGTTAAATAGTTTGTGCCCTCTAGTAAATAATATTGTATTCTCTCTGTAGGTAGGACAGAGAGAACTAGACCTGTAAGGAAGAGTTTGTAACTATTTTCCAGTGTACCAAACAGGTAGAATCAAAAAGGTTTAGCAGTTTTACGTCCTGGTTTCGCATATACATTGGTGCATGTAACATCATGCATATGTATGCTACCAGTCTGTCTAATGCATGTAGTCCTTTAACAGGAGGAACAATGCAGGAAGCTGTGCTTGAGGAAAACATACTCAGTTTTTTTCTTCCTCACAAAACTTACTGTATGTACCTGTAGCCAAGCTTGCTCATCTGCTTTGTGTGCTCCCTTAAGCAGTACTGCCTGCGAGTGCTCTTTCAGCTGGGCTTTTAGGGGACTAGATCAGAAAGATTAGGCATGAGTAGGCCAGTCTGTTCCCTTCCTTGCCCAGTCTTGAACGGCAAAGGCTGTTCAGGTGGTGAGTTGATTCCACACAGCTGCTCTCTCCCTCTCTGTATCTATTGCTGTGAACAACTACTTGTCAAGCCCTTTTTGTATCTAGGGAACCGGTGGAAATTTCAGTATGACTGAGTTGCTGAAACTTGTGGTGTTCATGCATCTCAGTAATGTGCTGTAGGTCCTGTGGTCAAAGAGAATGAAGAAATTTGCTGGGCGGTGTATCTAGACCATTTTTGGCTGGATGTAGTCCATTTGCTGGGTTGCTGGTGTGCACAGCTGACTGCAGTAACTTATTTTGCTGTGAGCAAACCAGTCTGACACAGTTGGCTTTGCTGAAGATAAGCTTGTTTCAAGTTAATGAACATCTCAAATCCTGTTTTACTTTTTTGGCAAGTTTCATAAGGCTGAAACATCACCAGAAGGACTGGGTACAAGAGATGATAGTTTACATTCCTCTATCTGATGATGGTTAACAGCCTTTAGGTTTGTGAGACAGACTTTTTCCAATCATCACACTGTAATTAAAGTGATGACTACCAACTAGTACGATTTCTTTGAAAAGAGAGATGTTGGATCAAAAGTAGATGATCCCAAGAAGACAACCACAATAGTCAAAGCCCTAATACTTTGTGAAAGGTGGATGTCTAAAAGACCAATGCATCTGCAGCAACCTTGTATAGTCTGTGAAGTTGTAAAATATGTTCCCAGTTGATAGCAGACAAAAAGCTCTTGAGCATATCTGCTAAGATCTCTCTTCTTGTCTGATCTATTATTGGGAAGCCTCTTGAACTCCTGGTGCAAATGTTTTTCAGTTTGAGCTATAAAAGTGTGTACATAGGCATGCATGTTGTGTGCATATTCCTGCTGTGAGTCTTAGCTTGATGAAATTGATGCGCTGTTCTTGTTTTTGGAGTGTATTTACTGTCACCATGTCAGAAAGAATTGACCTAGATATTGCAACTCAAAGAATGGTTGACATTATTAGAAGTATACTCAAGGGTTTCATTGATGTACCTTTTTGCAAGAACAGTATGAACTGAAATGCGAAACTGGCAAGCTAGTAGCTTTTGCTGCCTTCTGATACTTAATATGGATACTTAAAACTGGATTATTTTCATTAGCCTCCTGAGCTCTGTAGCATTCATCCTTATAAAATGTTTTCTGAATGACACATCATTTTAGAACCAAGTGTTTTAAATCCATCTGAATGTGACTTATTTTCTTTGGTTCCATACATGTAGCATTGATAATGGCTGCAAAATAGGGTCAGTTGCTTCTTAAGTGTGGGGCTTTTTTGTGGGGTTTTTTTGTTTGTTTGTTTTGTTTTGGGGTTTTGTGTTTTTTTTTTTTCTTTACCACTACAAAACTTACATGGAAAGGTGCCCTGCTTTTGACATGAGAATTTCATTAATTGGCATGTATGTATTCTGTAGCTGGTTCGGAAGAGAGTTTTCCAGGCTAGTAGACACCAGAAGATTGAAAAATTGTGTGAGCTTCTAACTTCAAGAGACAAACAGATTTGAAGGGACTTGCTGGGTAAAAACAAAAAATTCAAATACAGGAAACCAACAACAATTGCACTTTATGAAAATAGAGAGGGAGTCATCTGCAGATAGCTGATTAAAAAATTAACAAACGTAAGTAATGATTGCTCTTCGTGATTTGTCATTTTAGAAACTAACTAGTGGTATTGGAGCATATGGGATAGAAGTTCATACAGCTTTCTCCTTGTGACAGGGAAGTTGTTAACACTTCTAATTTTACTGAAAATGGAACTTAAGATGGGATGTGATTATTTTTTTTCCTTTTTTTTTTTTTTTCCTCTTTGAAGATCTCAGCTGTTCACTATTTTAGCTTCTGGCAATATAAGATATTTTTCTTGTGTAGTATATTGCAGTCAAAATGGGAAATTGTGGAATTACATGATTTTTATGTAAATTTTACTTTGTTAGCATTTGGTTAACTGAAATCGTGAGGTTTTACTTTGGTAATTCAATTAAGGATTGTGGCTTTGCTTTTATGTGTCAGCTTGGAACTGTATTTGTAGTATAAACTTACACAGCTTTCATAGGTTGTGCTACCCATAATGTTGTGGCAATGATGATTTCATGTAACATGAAATAATCATAATCATAGGTTAAGTTAAAGAATCATGGAAAAATAAGTTTTAAACTTTATTTTTGACACCCCCACGCCTGAAAGAGGCAACAAGAGTTCATTCTTCAAGTAGTGTGTCTCTTTGCTCAAAATATTTTGAACTTAAGTTGCAGTCATATGCCCAGCAATTGATATCCCTATTTTCTATTATGTACATCTTAACTGCCAGTTTTAGCTGTTAAAAATGTTACTGTGGTGTTGATTAGGTGGCTTTGTAAAAGTGACTGAATGTGATGATTATAGTGAATTAGGCATTTGTGTTTGGGGGTTCTAACTTCATTAGGCCCTCTTTGTAAAGGCTTGTAGTTCATGTGGCACTAGGAAGACCTCCAGCATAAAGAAGGAGCAGCTTTTTCTTGGAGGATTAATAGTATCAAGCTTTTGTTCATTTCTTAAACTACTGGGGGGTGTAGTCTTGCTGAAACAAGAAATTGTAAAAGAAAATGCTTATCTTGGGTAGTGTTGTTGTTGTTGCTTTCTGTATCTTTGACTAAATAGTGACAGATCTGCCTGTCCTAGGGTCTCAAAATTTCTTGTTTTATTGAAGAAATGTGTAAATTTTTTTTTTTTAGGAAATAAAAAAAATCTTTGCCATGCACAACTTCACTAGTCCCAGATTTCACTGGGTCGGCTACGGTAAACCATCACCAAGCTCTGGATTCTTGGGCTCCCTTAGGCACCTGTCTGCCTCTTAAAGGCATCTTGATTGTCATTTGCAGTTTAGTTGGGCTCCTGCCAAGTCTGTAGGCTTTAAATTTCTGCAGTTAGAATTTAGATACAACGTGACTTAGATGTTGACAGTCTTATGGCTTGCATCTTTGTCTGGTGATAAACTTCCAGGGGTGACTTCGAGCAGATGTTCTCTCATCTACAAGAAAGCCTGGGGGGGGACTATTTGGAAGGGTGTGTAGCTGTAGGATGAGGGTCAATGTTTTTAAAGTAGAGCACAGTAGGTTTAGATTAGACATTAGGAAGAAGCCCTTTAGAATCACGGTGGTGAGGAAGTGGAACAGGTTGCCCAGAGAGGTGGTGGAGGCCCCATCCCTGGTGACATTCAAGGTCAGGCCCTGAGCAATCTCATCAAGTTAAAGATGCCCCAGCTTACTGCAGGAGGGTTGGACTAGGTTACCTTTAAAGATCCCTTCACACCCAACACATTATATGATCCAGTAGAAAACTGGTAGGATTTGCAGGTTATTCCCTGCTGGCCCACAGTAACCTGGCCACCCAGCAGAATTACTGAACCTGGCTGTGAGGGAAATTGTAGTGGAGAACTCTGCTCAAGCACTGTCTGCCAATTGTGAGGCTTCCCACTACTGAACTAGTGCAATTGTTGGGGTGGCCTGTGAATTTCTCTTTCTTTCCACAAAAAACCCCACTAAGGTCATCTGTCTGAAGGCAGGAATTTGTATGAGTATTTATACCTCCTTTGTTTCCCTTTTGTTCTTTTATTCCACATTACGTTCTTTATGTGATTTTTTTTCAAAACTGTTTTTGCCCCCTTTCTGACAAGTGGAGGATGTTTATCATAAAATATTTCCCTAAATGAATGTAAGCAACTGACTAGGTGCTGAAGATTCTGCTGTTAATACCTAGTAAGAACCCCTCCCTCTCCCACCTCAATTGCAATAGGAATAAAAGGAGCAGAGTGTTTCTTTTATACTGGACTACATTTGGTTTTGTGTGATGTGGCATACTTTACTATGAGGATTTGCCTTTTCCTTGGGTGCATGTGAAAGACAGGTTTCTGTCAGGCTCATTAGGAAAAATGCTTTTCAGAGCAGCAATCTTTTTCAGCCTGAGTGTGGTAATCTACTTGTCTTTGTATGGACACTCTCCATGTAAGCTTCTACACTTGGAAAAACCTGTCGTTCATCTGTTGTAGACTCTTATGTGGACACTTTTTTTCTGAAGCCCAGGTCTGCAGAGGGAGAAACTTAGAATAAACTATTTCCTTTGAGAAATTGGGTCTGAAGAAAGGGTATATCTTTGTAGTATGTTCATGCCCTTTGCAATGGTGGCTGACTTGTGTATACTCTTCCATTCTTACTATTTTCCATGTTTGCTTATTGTATCTGTATTTGTTTTCTTTTATTGACTAGTGAACTGTTAGTCATGGCTGCTAGTTAAAAATACATTGAAAAATATTCTCTGCATATAATGATAATACCCAGGCCTCTATTTTTTGTGAAGTCCACTGAGTTTTTGTAAACTGCAGTTGGCAGAATTTAAATGTGTAGTCTACTTACTGGCTGCTAAACAAAATCTTTCAAAAGTATATTATATTTGCTTTTGAATTAGGAGACTGAGAGGAGATCATTTTCTAGGAGAATATTTTACGTTAGGTAGTCTTCCTCTCCCTCCCTTCTGCCCCCCTCTTTCTGGGGGGAAGTTGTGCACAATAGCTGTGTGCATGGAAAGAGACTCTTCAGTAATAGGGAAGCACAAAAGGGACGTCCTGTGTGGATAAATTTCAAATATTTGAGTCAAATTTGATTTGAATAAGGTCTGCTGGTATGTGGTTCAACTTGTGTTTAAGCACTGTAAGAGGAAAGCTTCACTACACTTCATCATCATCAGGGCTGCTCATCTGAATAAGACTCATAGAATAGTTTGGGTTGGAAGGGACCTTTGAAGATCATCTAACCCAAAACCTGCAACAAGCGGGGATGTTTTCAACTAGATCAGGTTGCCCAGAGCCCCTGACTTGGAATGTTTCCATGGATGGGGCATCTACTGTCTCTGGGCAACCCATGCCAGTGTTTTATTAAATCCATTGTAAAATTTCTTCCTTATATCTAGCCTAATTTTTCCCTCTTTTTGTTTAAAGCCATTATCCCTTGTCCTACCACAACAAGCTCTGCTAAACTGTCTGTCCCATCTTTCCTATAAGCCCCCATTAAATACTGGAAAGATTGCAATACTTCTCCAGGCTGAACAACTCCAACACTTTCAGCCTGTCCTCATAGGAGAGGTGATCCATCCCTCTGATCATTTTTGTCACCCTCCATTGGACCCGGTCCAACAGGTCTATGACTTTCCTGTGCTAAGAACTCCAAAAGCTGGATGCAGTACTCCAGGTGGAGTTTCACCAGAGTGGAGTAGAGGGGCAGAATCACCTCACTTGACTTGCTGGCTGCACTTCTTATGATGCAGCCCAGGATATGGTTGGCCTTCTGGGCTGTGAACGCGCATTGGGAGCTCATGTCCAACTTTTCATCAACCACGCTGCCCAAGCAGGGCAGGGCTGGGCTCAATCTCTTCATTCCCCAGCCAGTATTGATACTGGGTGTTGCCCTGACCTGGGCGCAGACCTTGTACTTGGCCTTGTTGAATCTCATGAGGTTCACATGGGCTTCTCCAGGTCCCTCTGGATGGCATCCTGTCTGGTGTGTCAACCACATCACTCAGCTTGGTGTCATGAGCAAACTTGCTGTGGGTGTACTTGATCCCACTGTTTATGTTGTTGATGAAGACAGTAAACGGTACTGGTCCCATTACAGAACCATGAGGGACACCACTTGACAACGATACTTCATCTGGACATTGAGCTGTTGACCACTACCCTCTGGATGCAACCATTCAATCCATCCCTCATCCACCAAACCAGAAAGGTGGTACATGTAGCTCTTCTCTTTTCCACTGCTGTAGTCACTCTGTCATAGAAGGCCTTTAGATTGGTGAGGTAGGATTTGCCCTTGGTGAATCCATGCTGGCCATTTTGGATCACCTCCCTGTCCTCCATCTGCCTTAGCATCACTTCTAGGAGGATCTGTTCTGTGATGTTCCCAGGCATAGAGGTGAGGCTGACAGGTCGGTAGTTCTCAGGGTCCTCCTTTTTAAAAATGGGTCACTGAGGTCTTCACTTTACTGGCGTGACTTTTCAGATACGGAGAGTGGTTTGGCAACCACATCAGCCAATTCCCTCAGGACTCTGGGATGCATCTCATGAGAGCCCATAGATTTCTGTTCAAGTTCCTGAGTTTGACTTAGGAATTCCTCAGTAGATGCGAAAACATTTTTTTTTACTTTATAGTATCACTTTCCAGTAATTTAAAAATAGTTTTGTCTAAAAGATATCTTTTACAGGTTGAATCTTGTGAGCTCCTACAATGACTGGTTAATGTCCTTGAAAAATTAGTGAGGCACAAACACTTCAGTGTAAAATGAAAAGAACTGTGCTTAGATAGAACTTCTGATGAAGTGACTCACTCATCTCTTCACCATGGTGAAGAGATGAAAAAGCAAGGCAATTAAAGTGTTAAGTGCTTCAATGGAGGTGTCTTCCTTTCTCCCTGCCCCATTACATTTTGTGCTAGGATGGAAAGAAGTTGTAGACAGTGATTTTTTTTTTATAACTTCTGAATAAAGGTTATTCTGGTCACTTGTTCATGATGAAGCCATAGCAATTTGACTCAGCTAGAGCAGAGTAGGAGAGGGCTTCCAGGTCACAAATGATGCTAGCTAAGTGTTGGGGAGACAAATTTGAACATACTACAAAAGAAGGGTTTTTTTGCAGGACTTCTAGCTAAAAACCCTGACTGTTTCTTTAGGGGCGAATGAAGTCCCAGCTGGTAAAGTATGTGTAATGTTAAAAAAGGGGTATGTGTTTCTGTTTATGGGAAAGAAAATATGGATCTTAAACTTGGCGGGCATTCACATCTGAATAACTTCTTTTTAAATAGGGTTGGCTACTCTAAGAGTGCTTAATGTGCCCAGTTGTCCTCTCTAAAGAGGCAAACAAAAGCTTGTGCTGGTTCGTGTAAAATGTCAGTTACAACAGGTGTTATTTGAAAATCTCATTTGTGCCATGTGTGCCTGTGTGGCATACGGTTTTGGCACCGCTGAAAAGACTAAATGGGTTTATCAAGCTTTCAGTTCTGGTTTATTTTGTTGGTTTTTTTTTTCGTTTTCTTTTGCATCAGCTTTTTTAAACACGACTGGAAAAAGTGTATGGTAGTGCAAGATAGAATTGGATGGTCTTTTTGTTACAGTGGAACTCGAGATCATATCTGAAGTAAAGAATTCCTTGTCTTCCAAGGTGGGAGTGGATTGCTAGAAACTAGCTGACGGCCTCTTTTTAGTCTGGTACAAGAACAGTTGGTAGCAATTGAGTTCTTGACTTAATAGCAATTGGGATCTATGACTTTACTGTTAGTTTTGGAATTCACAATTTGTTGCAGCTCAAAACAATTTGGAGTTGACATTTGTTAAATTCTCTATGAAGACCAAATCCAATTTATCTTTCCCAAGGCATTTTCTATAGTTTTTATTTTCTCTGTGTGGCTTATGTGATATAAATTTAAGATTGAATCTGTTGATTAGTATACCAGTGTTTGGATGTTACAGATAATAGAGAAAACATTTTGCCTCAGAACTCTGCCAGGAGGCCAAAAAGTCAAATACAGTTATTTTTCTAGCCACTTTTTTTGGCTAATTTAATTCCATTGTCAAAAGACTGAAGCCTTGCTTGACTCAAGCAGATCCCTTTTGTATATGCTTATGTCTGCTGGTCTTTCAGGCATTCTTTATTAGAACTTGCATGGTATGGTAGGGTAAACTTGGGTATGAAGGACTACTGAGAAGGTAATATAGCTCAAGTGCAGGCATTTTGTTCATGTTCTTACGCTAATATCAGGATTGTTTTTTTATTACAGATACGCAAGCCTCTATTTCTGCTGTGCTATTGAAGATCAGGACAATGAACTAATAACTCTGGAAATAATTCATCGCTATGTAGAACTTCTTGACAAGTATTTTGGCAGTGTGAGTTAGTAATTTCTTTTTAATTTTTATAGATTCACAGTCTCTTTCTATTATGTCATTTTGTTTTATGCCAACAGCACTTCTTAAAAACATGATCCGTGAGCTGTTGAAATGGTGTATCTAACACATTTTATGTTGCTTGCCTGTCCAAACTAAACTGGTAGTTGCCTATGTAACTGATAAAAAAACAAAATTAGATTATTAATTTAGAAGAACTGTTACTGATCTGGTGTTAATTGCCTGTATTTATTTAATTTCATAGTAGTCTCATTTGAGGTCACATAAAATCTTATCCTTAGCTTTCTGTCTAGATGCCCAGCTTTCTTCTCCCTGGCGCTGCTGCAGTGTGTGAGCGCTTCTTACATCTGCTTCTGAAGGAGGCAGTTGGTTGTGAACTAGTAGGAGGGGTAAGGAAAGAAAAGGCAGACATCTGCTTACCCAGATAGCAAACACAAACCACTGTAGTAACGTGCATAAGCACTTTTAGATTAACTGCTGCTCATCCTTCTGCTTTCCTAGTCTTTCTAACTAGGAAATGCACAGGATGAAGAAGAAATTTGAGACTGTTCAAATTTTTCTGTAAGATTGCATGATCTGCCCTTGGATATTGCAGGGAAGAAGGCAACTTTAATTAGGGGTATTCTCTTGCCTTGTGAAGAGCCACGTCAGTCTGACAGTTGTGAATTGAACCCTTTTTTAACAATGAAAATGCTTTTCAAAGAGCTTGCTGTAACTGCTTTTAACTCAAGCAAATAAAAGATATTTTTCATTTTTTTTTCCTTACAGGAATGATTTTTTTTGTTGTTGTTGCCCCACTTTAAAGGTTTTTGCATGAGTTCAACATCTTGATTTGGTGAAGTTTGATGAAGCTGTGTACAAGTTATGTTTTGTGAGAGAATATACCTCAATAGATGGTATCCTCTCATTTTGCAATAATGCTAATGATGTTCTTTTTAGGTATGTGAACTCGATATCATCTTCAATTTTGAAAAAGCTTATTTCATTCTGGATGAGTTCCTTTTAGGAGGGGAAGTTCAGGAGACTTCCAAGAAAAATGTTCTCAAAGCCATTGAACAGGCAGATCTTTTGCAGGAGGTAAGAAAATTCAGCTTCTCTCGCCTAAGTATCAGCATGGTAGACTGTGACTAGAAAAAGCTTCTCTTTCTCTAAGCTTGTAGAAAGTGCTTTTTAGCTTTCAGCATGCTTGGCATGGAGTTTCTGGTTAGTTTTTCTAATTGTGTAATGTGACATTACCTGCTTTTTATATTTTGTTTGGCGTGTGTATATTGTAACCCACTGTGATTTGGCCTTTTACTAGAAATACAAGTGGCTGTTTTAGGTGTATACCTAGATGATTACAGTTCATCATGCTGCTTTAGTTTTGTTTGTGTGTCTTTCATTTCTTCTTTTTATTAACCAAACATTAGTTTTTTGTCATACCTGATGCATGTTCACTTCTTTACTGTTTCATTGCTGAAATCCAGAAGCTAGACTCTCTTCTTTGAGACTCATTCAGGTATAGTTCTTATTCTAAAGACCTGCCTTTCTGCTATAGGTTGCTTACTCTGGTACGTTTCTGTCTTTTAAGTTGACAAAGCCTTAATAGTAGTGCTATAGAAACAGACAGAATGAAGTAGGAGAACATTATTTTTTTTTTCACTTTGAATGCTTTTGTTGTTCATTGCTAACTTTCAAGACAGATTGCATCTCTACCACTTCTCTTTGGAAAATGTTTGATGGGAAGGGGTTCAGCGGTATAGAAAAGCTTAGCCATGTTTCTCCATCCTGCGGTGGGGTGTGGGCTTTGTTAGTTTTTCTTTTTTTACTTAATTACTGAAGTCTGGAGGTCAGTGTTAAGGTCCTCATATGTCTAAATGGAAGTCAAAAGAATTCTTATGTGCAAGTCAGTGGGATATACAATTTAACAGGGATTATGAACCTGATTTTTTTTAAATGTACTGAGGTTCACTGGTAAGATTCTGTATGAACCTTCAATTTGTTATTTCATCCTGTGAGTTAATTGCTTAATTCTCATATAAGCATTCTGTGTTCCAGTTGGCACTCTTTTGTTGAATGTGGTATTAACAGGATGGAGAAACATATAATGTTCTTTACCTTTGTAGTTGTGTTTGTAATCCTTTCAGAGTACAGGCAAATCCACAACACATTAAAGTTCTAACTACAGCAGATAGTGTCATGAACAAGGTCGGCCATTGCACACAGGTTTGCTACTCACATTTTTCTAGGGAGGAAATATATTCAGTTATTTACTGCTTGTGTTCTGATGCAGTTTTTGTTGAGCTCTTCTTTACTCTTAGAAGGAATTTTCATAACCAGAAGTCCTGTTGCAGTTTACAAAGGAGGAGGGGGGAGAGGGGAGGAGGAATAATCCATTTATTCTTTTTAAATCTTTTGTTCTTTATATGAAAACAGATGTAACAGATCAGTTACCTATCCAGTTTGTCTCCTGCAAATGCACAGTTACTTATACATAAAATATAATTACTGCATTTTTTTCTCATTCTCACCGAGTTTGAATTTTATTTTCGCTATTTTCTTAGAGCTCTTCTAAAGCAAAAATGCATTGTACTTCTAGGAATTAATCACTGATTTTCTGTTCAAACAATTAGCATTCTCTTTCTACATTTAATATAATTTCAAGCTAAAAACTTTTAGGCAAAAGTATATAACACTTTTCAAAAGAAGACTTTTCCCTTGCCCTGATAGCCTTACACTGATTGCCCTTCCTTTCTTCCCCATCTCTGTGAGTTTTTCTGTTCTGTTAAGATTTATTAAATATTTTCTGATTGAATTGGAATGCAACAGTTTATCGCAGCACCACTGTAGTCTTACATTTGATTCTTATGTTTTTCATTCTTAGTTATATTGGCTGTTGATAAAGTATAAAACTACTGCATATATCTGATTTTTAGTTTATAAAACCCATAAAAGTCAGAGTATATATGTTTCCAATAAAGTTGGACTCTTTGTGCAGTGGTTTGTTTTTGTATCAACTTCTGCTATGTGCATGCTGAGTTTGAAGAGGATGGTTAAAGTAAGTTTATCACAACTGGAGACTTTTTGGTACTTTCATTTAATTTCTGCTTACAAGAATACTTCAAAGCTACTGGAATGAAATGTGGTTTGATTCCCAATGCAAACCATTTCTACCAGGGTTGTTAGATACTTGTTTTTGACTATTTCAGATTCTAATTATGTGCAACAAAGGGACTTTTATTTGGCCCTGACTGCTTATATTGCCTAATTTAAAAATTATTAATCAGCGTTGAATACAGAACATTATTAATTAGTAATGCTATGTACATTAATGTATGAAGGACCTTAAAGATTAAAAGCTGTACAGAAGACTTACACAGAAGAAAATAATTACAGATACATTAAGAGGCTATTTGCGTGATCTTAAAAAAAATATGCAGAGGCATGCATTGCTGAAAAGTGAATTAGTTCTTAATAACCTTGCCTACTTGTATTTTCTGTGGCAGTTTTCCAGAATGTGCTTCTGTTTCTGAGCACCTACTTCAGTTTGTCATTAAGCTCTTGGTGTGCAGTCCACTTATTAACTGCTAGAGTTCGTGTGACTGAAACTTACTAACTTTTTTTCAGGCTTTTTCTCCTACACTTTCTTGTTAGCTCTTCAATATTGTGCTTCATTCCCTATTCACCCCCATTTGTTACCACCTGGTAACTTACCAATAGTAAGTTGTCAATACTGACTGTTATCCCTATGAATGGTAGTAAAAACTAATTATACTGGTGCTTCCAAGCTTCATTTAAATCTATTGCTAGAAATACCTCTGTCATGTGTTTTGTGTGATAATTTTATACCTTGTTTGCTCTAAAGTTCAGATGCTAGTGCTTACAAAGGCATGCATTTCTGAAAAGGTGATTTTTTTTGCTTGCGGGGACAGCTCAATTATACTGAGAGAAGAAAATTGGCAAGTGCAGTATGTTGTTGCATGAGTTATATACATGTGTAATGTGTGGAACAGTTAAAAGATAATCCTGTGCATGATTTCATGTTACTTCATATTTTTTTTTAATGCATGAGACTAACAACAAAATATGTTCTATGGAAAAGAGCAGATCTGATTTTTTTTTTCTACTTAAAATTTTAATTGGTATGTTTTTATTTGATGGTCCAAGTAATTCAGTGTGGTGATTGGAATTTTATGGCCATTCACTATCACTAAATTCAAGGAGTTAATAATTCTCATAACTAAACCAGCTAGTTATGTTTGAATTTAAAAGCAAAGCTATACAGACTTGCTCATCTTCATCTGAAGTAGAAAAAAATTCCTAAATTTTAGCTTTGAGTGGAAATGCTTGTTACTTATTCTGTGTAATTTTTATAAGAGTATTTCACAAATCATTCCCATCTTGTCCACCACTGTTATTTTGTAGGGCGTGTATGTATTCTTTCAGTAGTTGATTGCAGAACACCTAACGATTTTAAAATATATTTTTGGAAGCCATATCTTAATAAAAAGGCCAGTGCATCTGTTGACAAATCACACTTGTTTGTTTTC
This sequence comes from Nycticryphes semicollaris, assembly GCA_013400055.1. Taxonomy (NCBI): domain Eukaryota; kingdom Metazoa; phylum Chordata; class Aves; order Charadriiformes; family Rostratulidae; genus Nycticryphes; species Nycticryphes semicollaris. The sequence goes on from VXBJ01007861.1 coordinate 513,142, forward strand.
CATCAATATTTACTTATGAACAGAAATCTAAAAGCGATGTGAATGTTTTTTCTTAGCATCTTCCAGTTTGTTCTCAGATAGTATCTACTAGTCCTTCCACGTGAAGAATAACAGATATGCTATCAATTGACCTTGTTTCCTTTGCTGTTTCAAGCCTTCTCTTCATCCTATATCCACAAGGGTGTTTAAATTGTTAATGTCACTGCGCTAGATGCTTAGGATTGCTACATGGACTTAAGCTCTTCATTTTAGAATTAACACCTTTGGAAAAGAAAATTTGCTGAATTTCCTACACGTGGTGTGAAATTTTTCTTCTTGAAGATGAAATTGGAAACTGTAGGTTTGAAGGTATGCATAGTAATGGAGAGATGGTATTAGGTTGTCCTTGAGATCTGACCAAATAAAGGATTGTTGGCATTAGCAATGACAGTTCTCTGATACTAAGCCTGGAGTAGGTGGGAGTATAGGGTTTTTTTGTCTGGTTTTGGAAGCAGTCTTTTTAAGAACCTGCTTCTGAATAGTCCTTTGAGGAACTTAACCATAATTAATGCAATTAATTCAGTCTTCACTTAATGTTAGCTCTTAAATACAGACTACCGAAATAGACTGCCTTCCCGTGTTGGCAGTGACGTTACTTGCCTCAGCTACACCTGTATTCCACTTAATGTGAAACAAGAATGAATAATGAAGTCTTTATTATAACGGTGATCTAACTGCTTTGATTGTGGTCTGTTCTTCATGGGAAACTTCTGGCTTGGTTTCAAATAGCTTGGTTGGTCAGTTTCAGACTGAATTTCTGAAGACATGTATGTGTTTGATTTGAGGCACAGATACTGATCTGTAATTACAGTTTAGAAGGTATGTGTGTGGAGCTATGAGAGTTACCATGAATGAGGAAGGGACGTGTTGTTAGTTCATTACTTGAGGATTAGGAAATAGCTACGATCTTTGTGGATTTGGAACCCCTCACACCTTGTAGAAGGCACAGTAAGTTGTGGTAGTGTTTTGGTAGCTGGCACTTTGGTAGAATTCATTTCAGACTTCAGTCCCTGAGGATGTTGGATATATAGGAGGAAAGAGGTTATAGTGCAGTTAGATCGTTTGATCTTTTGGTTTAAGTGTGAAGTGTATGTCTTATCCTTTTATATTGAAGGTATCAACTCTGATACATGGATGAAAAATAGAGTGAGCTTGTTTATGGTGTTAGTTCTAGACATTATTTAAGAACCTGGAATGAAACTATTTCTAGCTTTATGTGATTGGTGACACCCAATTTGTAATTGCACATGCAACATAATTGCTTTCGTTTTGAGGCATTACATGTTTCTTAATTGGGCTCTTCAAAATGTTTGCTTTCTAAGTAGTAGGCAAGGAATAGCATGCCTGTGGAAATGGCTTTTCGTAGATACTATGAGTGTGCTAGTTGTAGGGTTTTTTCCCCCAGTCTTGGGAATAAAAAATTGAATTGCTTGTTCTTAAAGGCTGGCATAATTTGTTACAAAACGTATTATTTAAAACCAGGATGAAGCATATTGGGCCTAAATTAAGAGGTCAGTTGCTTTTGTATTTGTTTTCCCACATGAACTGAATGGTTGATGCACCTTGAAAATGAAATTTTTGAATGAAATAAGTCTTCTGTATGTGCTTGACTACACAGTTGTGCTCTGTAACATTGTTTATATAATACCCTTCACTGGAAAAAATTTGCCTTAGGAAAAATTGCTTCAGTTGTGATACAGGTTTTTCTTGAGGTCATACAAGCTATGCTGCCTCCTAACTTCATTGTTTGCAGGATGGAGAGAAAGGAGAAACTGAAGTTCCAAAGTGTTTGATTGTGTGGAAATGTGCCAAGTGTGCTATTTCCAAATTTGTCAGCTAAGGTTCCAAGCCTTTTCATGCTATTATCTATTATTTGTGTATGCTTTGTGTTAATTACTTTGCTCTTGGCAGCATTCTGTTCAAGTAAAAAGTGACTTAAAATCTTCAGAACTGCATTTCTGACTTCATATATGTGTGTTTATGGCTATCTTGCTTGTCATTGTCTGTAGCATAGGCTCTTGAGTTCAGAAAGTTACTGGTAAAACCTGGCAACAATTTTTTAAGAAGTCATCATAGCTTCAGAAATGCCACATATAAATTCAGCTGGACTTAAGATGCAATGAACTGTAAGAACACAGGATACGTAATCAGGAATCACTTCTCTTTGGAACAAACCTCTAAAGACAACTAGTGGTAAATTTGGTAGTAGGAGAGAGGTCTGTAAACCTTGGTATCACAGGTGTTTCCATATTTAATAGATATATTTGAACTTTCCTCCTTAGATCGTGGAGAAGGCTTTCATGCAAATACTTAACAAATCCTACTCATCTGTTTGAAGCAATCAGAGTCTTCTTGAAAAAGTGGCACTGAGTATTCAGAAAGTTAGGGTGTCCCTTCATTCTCAGATATGTTTGGGTTTTTTTCTGATAACTTAAATATTTTACTGGTTTGTATGTGAGTCTCTTTATTCTTTTTTGAAAAATGGAGTTCACTATCTCTTAATGTTCTTTGTGAAGTTTCTCACTTTTCTGGATGTGCCATGATGCTTAGGATTTATCGTAGATTCGCAGGCTGTGATTTCTAAATGCTTTAGAAATCCAGTTGTCTTTTCAGGAACGTGTTGTCAGATCTTAATCTATCCTTGGCTTCGTGAATTGAAAATGATTGAAAGCAGTCTGCTTGTCACCTGAACAGCTTTTGTGCAGAACTTTAAAATACCATTTTAGTAAATATGTCTCTGTAATACTCTCCTGTTTTTCTGGCTGTTTCGTTTAGTGCGTATGCACGTAAGATGTGAGTAATCTTACTCTATTAAAGAAATCAAACTGCTGATGAGAAGTTGTGAGAATCAACAAGTTGCGAGGAAGGAGTCTTCCATGTAACTATTCAGTCAGTTCTGCAAATTGGAACATTGGGTGATTTCAATTATAAGTAAGACAAATTAGTATAAGTGGATTCCTTGCTGCTCTGGTAACTATTTTCTTCTGATAGGAATTCTAATACTAATCAACAACAGCTACTGCTTAAAACTACCTACAAAGTTAATCATTCATTGATATAAGCAATCCTTGTAGAACTATTGAGGGTATATTAAAGGTACACCAAACTCCTCATAGATTATCATTCTATTAAGGCTCTATTTATTATCTGTACTCTGAACAAATAGATTTTTCTCCAAAGATACTCTTGTGTTGGTATACGTAGCAGCACTGCATCAGGGGGATACAATGAGAATTTTAGCACTGCTGCATATGCCATAGCTGTTCTCAGGAGCTTAGTCATGTGCTTTTGGTCAATAAACATAGTAAATTCGATGAACAATTGCAGAAGACTGCTTGACAGTAAGGAGTATCTTATCTTCAAAATTAGTTGCTCTTTCTGAATGAGCACATTAATCTGCATTTTAATAGAACACGTTCCCTGAATCTGGCAGAATGCTGAAAAGAGCAATGTTAATGTTTGAACCTTAAGATAGTGGGGAGAAAATTCCATTTTTACTGTGGTGTCTTGAGAATTGTCTGAGAGGATGTGTCATATTGCAGTGCTACTACCCTTTCCTAAAATTCTCACTACCTGTGAAAATGGCTTTAGAGCACCACAGAATAGTAGGTGAAAAGAATATGAATGCCCCCAGGAAGTATCCCGTTGTGTTTGGTTTTTAGTGTCTCATTTCATTACGGTCTTATCTGTGTGTTGTACAGATGTCAGGCGCATTGCTGGAATGTGTTTTGGGGGCTTTTATTTATTCTTCTAAGGAAGAAGCTATGTTTTTTGTTGCCAAGCTGTCTAGAAACAGTAATAGTTCTGGTGATGGATATCAAGATGGATAAAAGTGTATGTATTTTAAATCTTATGCTGAAAATTTGATTTCAGAAAGGCAAAAGTCTTAAAATTTTTCTCAATTTCACTTGTTCACAATTCTTTGAGGAATCTAAGTATGTTCGATTAACAGATGGATTAAAGTCAAAATGTTCTACTTTTTGCACCAAGCATTACTATGTGAAAATGACTGGCTTATCACATATATAGCACAGCAAGTAACAATGATGACATAGTAGTAAATATGATTACATACATCTTGAATTCAATTATTTAAATAATTTCAGGATGATAGGTAGGTAAGTGGAATGAAACTCGTATTTCCCTTCATGGAACAAGTCTTACGTTAACATCAATGTTAGTAATAATACCGTGTGAAACGGTCACTCCATTAAATATATGTAAGTTTGGTACCGTCCTATCCTATTACACTCTGTCAGCTCTCATAATGAACAACTGATCTTAAGTTCTCTTTTTAAAAAAATATTTAAATATTTCTTCAGGCACAGGTGAAGCTTTCTAAACAACTCTCTAGAACTTACTCTTTTAATTTACTAACATCCTTTATCTTCTTAAGAAACTATAAACAAACTCAAGAGGGTTTTTAATGCATCTACTTGAAGTCTCTGAACAGATATTTTTTATTTACGCATTTTTGTTTTTTTCTTTCTTAGCAGTGGACTTTTAATAGGATGTAATAAAATTGTATTAACTTAATAACAGTAGCTGTAACTGAGTGAAATAATTGAATTTGCTTTTGTATATAGTTCAGAATGTTTTCTAAGTTTTGTTTTAAATGGAAATAAGCTGTAAATAATGGGTGGGTGTTGGGGTTTTTAGTTTTGTTGTGGTTTTGTTTGGTTTTTTGTTGTTGTTTTTTGTTTGTTTATTTTTTTAAGTAATATAGTTGGTATTATTTTTTCACTGCTGCTTGATTTTTGTGTTTGTAGAGCCAGAATGAAGACTGGGGAGGTTTGTCTGAGGATATCTTATGATTAAGAGCAATCTAAGACATTAGCCCTTTTGACTCCCATCTAAATGATTGGTAACTACCAAGTTTACCATTTCGGTGGCATGGATTAAATGGGTGCTATGCAAAGACTGCTGCACGTGTAATTAAGTCCTTGCAAGGGTAAACAAAATGGGTGATGGGCTTAACTCTCTGCAACACTTGCATGATGGTCTCTGAAGAGTGCTTTGAGTGTTCCCTGTTATTTTCCTTTTTTTGTACTAACTGCATCAACTTGAAGTGTCTGATATCTAGCTTTCTTCGGTGTTGATAATTACGAGGGCTAATGCAAGTTAGAGAAATGGATACCAAAACTAATAACTAAACAGATGTTTGGCTTTGTTTACTTACAATCAACCCATGTAAATATGTATTTACTAGAAAATGAGCTGTTTACATCTGCTGTGCAAAAAAAATTGGCCCTAAAACACTGGGTGCTGCTGCAATTGACTTTATATCAAGTGCCGGATGCTGCATGACAGAACAAAGCTTATTTGCATATATAGTGCATTGCAACATATTTTTGTCCAAAGCATAAGTGGAGTACATTGTGGCAGTCCTACTAATAAAGGTAAGATCTTACTTTGCATAATGCAAGTTTAAAACACACATGAAAATGATTTGCTGGAGAACACTTAGTTCGCTGCTTATTTGATAGCATGATAAACAAATAGTTCAATAAACAAATTGGCTTTTGTGCAGTTCCATATTACTAATAGTTCTATTTTCATATGCAGCTTTCTGAATATCAGGATTTACTTCCCAGACAAAAGATAATGATTAAAATAGACAAAAAGTATTTTGTAACATGTTAAAAAATCAAATTCACTGTTTGTATATGAGTATTTTTACAATTTAAAAGTTACCTTGTGTATGATACAGCTGTTGATCTTTGTTGAGGAGTGGGGAGCAGCTAATAACCTACTTGTATATTAGACCTGTAGAATTACAGCAGCCAACGAGTCATTTGTTGAAACTTAGCATTTCTTACGTGAGCTTGGACATAATCTGGAACAATTATAAGAAAACCTAAATGCTCAAGCTTGACTTTTTTCACAGTTTTTTCATGTCCTTACTGCTTTTTCTGTCCTCTTCATGATAACAAGTTCATGTATGAAGAGTGTGATTCTCGTGGTGAGGTTAGTATTAATACTGCGACTAAAAGTTTCCTTGCGATTAAAACTTTAGAAAGTAGTTAAGTCATTGGGACCTGTGCTGAACACAGAGCTTTTACTTAGGGCTCTTAATCTAAGATGGGTAGAAAGACCAATTCTGAAACATGTAAGCTCAGGCTTAGAGAATTCTGTGTCACTGCAGTTTACCTGTCTACAATACGTTCCTGATGAATTCTGTGTATGGGCACAGTTTCAGTTGAACTTTGTCAACTTTGCTTTGTCCACGTTAATTTAAACAGTAGCATTATCAGATGCTGCTTCTGGTTCGGTGCTGTTCCGGGGAAGGAGTGAAGGAATAGTCACTGCGTACAGAGCTTAACTTACACCGTTGTTGTGACTCCAAAGAATGTGGAGAAATGGGGATGGCATCTGCCGGGGTAAGTGGAGAGGGACAGATAGGTGGTTGCACCTGGGAAGAGATGGGGGTGGTTTGCCTGCTGAAAGGAACTGCAGCTTGCATATAGGAATGGAGATCATCTGTGGTAAAGAAAGATCACCTCAGGTAAAGCAGGTTGTCTTTGGGCAAGGGGAGGAGTTTGACTTGTATAGCTTCTGTGTTCGGATTAACCACATACTTAACAGGTTGTACATATTCAAATTATTGAATGTGTGATACTCTATCAAGCATAAACAAGCACTAAATGAGCAGAATTTGCTTTTTTGAGGGCTGTTTTAGGGAGACTTGTTTGTAAACTATAGTATTGAGTTCTACATGTGCTGCAAGGCAAGTGTAATAAGCCACATGTTTAGAAATACTCCATTCTGTACAGAATTCAGTTAAATTTAAGCCTTGTATAATGTTAAAAAACCTAAGTGGTATGCAACTAGAAAGGGTTAAATCTTTTTATTGTATACTCAAGTTGTACCAAATAGAATTTATGCTTTCTGTGAAGAGCAGTTTAGAGGTGGTAAAGTCATGGTCTTGAGTCGGGCTAGTTTCCTCATCGCTTAAAACCATGGTGACAGCAAGTCTTGTTGAGATGGTCAGATCCATTCCTGCTGCCACCTTTATGGTGACACTTGTGTTGATCTTCTTGCCCTGTGATTATGTGCCAAGAGGAAGACAGGGGTGGCATTGAAAAGGGAAGTAAAAGACAACTGCTTTTAGTGGCAGCCAGGATTTTTGCTAAATCTAATGGTGTAACTTAAATTACGTTTTATTTTTAACAATTCCCAGTGTATCAGTTTCAAAAAGCCAGTGTTCCCCATGTGTATTTTCTTGACTCATGTCTGCTGTGAATCCCCAAGTCAACTAGCACAATTAGGTAAATTCTAATTTACCTGTCTTATGCTGCATCCCTGCTGTTGGCTTGATTTGTAGGAGCGTGGTGAGGAGTTTCAGCAACAATATTGACTGACTGAGTTTTCAATTGTCCTTTCCCTCCCTCTTTTCTTTTGTGCCAGAGCAACTGTTTATATTATCATTCTAGAACTGAATTTCAGATCCCTTTAAAATGATCTAATTTAAATTGCTCGTTTCTAAAAGCATGTAGTCAGCATCTTTTCTGTGTTTACAACTTGGCCCTGCAAACATTTGTCCAAACAACTGTATGAAGGCAAAGTGCTGCAGGAACAAGAAGGAAGGGGGAATGCTTAAATGCCATTGCCTTGGAAGCTGAATGGTACTCTGTTACATGGCTCGTCACAGCAGAATATTCTGGTCATCCCTTCAAAGGTACAGCCCTGCAGTTTAAGAAACGGTTCCTTAAGCAAAGGGGAGTAACACAAACCTGTGGCTGCAGTGTAGTGCTGTAAGAAAATGGAAGAAAAATTTCATGAATGTTTACATGCTCAGTTTGGCAAACTGCCAAACATACAGTCAGTGTGGGATTATCTGATAGAGAACTCAGTGATTTGTAATAATTTTGGCTCTAGTTTCACAATACAAAGTATTCAGCAGTAGTATTTGCTTAAAGCATTCATGTTTTTGTGGTGGGGAAGTGGAGCCTCCGGCGGATGCTTAGAATGATCCTGTACCCTTAAAGATTAGGCCGTCAGTTATTCATAGTTCATTGTGTAGCAACCGATTGGCTGTATAAAGCACTGCTGCTTGGAGTGATTATCACCTCGGATCCAGCAGATCAGAATAGCAACTAAGAAGCAGGAAGCACTCCCTATTATCCAGTTACAGTACATGAAGTTTCCACTGATATTTTTACTTCTTCCTTTGAGAGGGAGGCAGGCAGGTCACTGCTGATTTTATGTCGTATCCTTCTGCTCTGGTCTGTTGAGGTGATGTCTTAGAGCCAAAATGTGTGCATGTGCTCGGATGTTTTGCTGAGTAGCACTTGTATGGCTGTTCCTGTCACAGTGTCTAGTTGAGTGAGTATTGTGTTGACTAATTTGCACCAGTCTCGAAGATTTCTCCTTTGTCCTTACAGTATAGGATTCTGCAGATAAGATCTTGACTTGAAGGTGGCATAGATGTAGGATTGTTCTTTGTAGTTGAAGAGCATCATAGGTAATTGTCTTTCAATGCATTCAAGACTTCTCATGAGTGTTTCTAGATTCTCTGACAAAGCTTTGCTCTCCTTTGAAAGTAGAATTTTCCCAATATCCATGTAATTGGAATTAGTTAACCAAAGATTGGGAAACAGATGCTCTACTACTCTGAGATTGCTGAAAACGCAAGTGTGCAGCACCAGTTTCCTAAAGCAGCCTTTCATTAAAAATATTTCTGAATAAAGTTTTGGAAGTAGAATGTGAAAGTAATGACTTCTGACGCATTGCTAAAGAAGTGCTTGTTAAATGTACTTTCTTCCTACTGTAAGGATCTTATGTTTCTAAATAGAAACCCTCATCCTTCCTCTCTCTTTTTGCCATAGCCTGTTTCTCTAGAACAAACTGCTGCGCACTCCATGGTCCTGTATCGTGTATGTTTTTCTAACTTGGGGTTTGTTTAGATGCTGGGAGGAAAACTCCCAAGATTTTACAAAAGGGTAGCAGTGTTACTTTTTGCCTGCAGCTTAACATGGCTTGCCCTCATGGGCTTTGTGATGGTTTTGATGGGAAAGAAGTTTAAAAAACAAACAAAACCGAAGCAAACTTTCCCTGAAAAAAGAAGGCATGCCAGATGTTCATGAAGTCTATGTTATGGCTGTGTGATATTGCCAGTAAAATGGCAGCTCTGGAAAACACATCAGTCAGTTTAGTGTAGGCATAAATAATTCCTTGTCTCTCTCTTGTCTGAGATAGTAGACTCTTTTCTTGTCCACTACAGACATAAAATAGCTCAAATTGCAGCAAGAAAATAATTTCAAAGTAGATGTTAGGCAAATTTTCCGGTGATGATAATGAAGCATTTAAGTAGATTGCCTGGGGAACATTAAAAGTTTCCATCACTGGATGCCTTTAACAGATTAAATATCTCTCAGGAATGTTACAGGTATGCTGTTTGGGGGACCAGATTAAATGAAGTCTGTTCTAATTTTAGTTTGATTATGATTTTTAATTAGGTTGGGTCATGACAAGAGTTGGCTGAGAAAAATGTCAGTTGGGTTGGGCTAGTTAAATAGTTCTGTTGATTCAGATCAACTCTACCATTTTTCTAAATTAAAACTCTAATGACTCAGGCTGAAAAATTCAGAGAGTATTATTAGCTTTTTAACATGACTTGTAAACACAGATGTCAGTTGGAAAAAGGTGGATTCTAGTAACTTTAAAACATTGCAATGTGCAGCTTGTATTGTGGAGCTGTTACTGCTTTGGCAAAACTGGGATCTGAGGTTTATGTGTTAAAGTCAGATAAACAGTGTACATCAAAATTTTAAAATAAATGATCATTTTTTGGAGGTTGTATTTCATGTTAAGTTTGCCATTGCATTGGGCTGTGAGAATACCATTGCCTCTTCCCTAGCTACTAGATCAGCTCCTTAGTCCAGCTACCTTAAGGATATGCTTCACAGGCTCAGATACTGTCTGATGTCTGCAGAGTCGCACAGAAGGAAGGCAGAGGGTGACTAAACCACTACAACATCTAGTAGATAGTTGTCAAACTTGCCATCTGTCCCTTCCTCTGGATGGTCTTTTGTGGTATGTAGACCAGCAGGGCAAGTGCTCTGGAGACGGTATGGCAGGGAACACAGTAAAGAATTTAACAAACCATAGTTGGAGCTTGTGAGATACTGTAGTTCTGTGATGGCAAAGAATTTGTCAAAACTTATTTTCCTTTCTGTTGTTTGTCAGGCTTCCTGCAGTGTAAGACCCTCTGCGCGTGATGGTCTTGGATGTCCTCAGTGCGGTGCAGAGGTCTCACTGAAATTGCAGTGTTTTTCATCTGGCAATATCAATGTGTTACCGCTTCATATCTCAGTTGCTGTTGTCTTCCATTTAATCTTTTAAATTCACCTCTACAATGTCAGTTTGTTGCTAGTCTAGTTGCAGGTGGTGTTTACATGTTCTGTAAGCTAAAAAGCTGCCAGGAGCAAAATAACCACTTTCTTGCTATTGTTATCCAACAATCTGTCTTGCTTTATCAGTAGATAGTAAGTTTCTGTTAAGATGAGACACTAATCCCATAACAGTAATTTGAGTCAGTCACCTAATTTTATGTACCAGGACTTTCACATCAAAGAGGGTTAATTCCTCAAATTGTAAACCATTGAAAATATGAACAAAATGGGGAATACCCCAAGGGTGGGGGGTGAGAGTAGAAGTTCAGTAGAAGGTACTGAAAGGTAACAAGTGGGTAAACATGAAAAAAATGCTTCCATGGAAGTCCATGTTCTTATTTATTCATACTATTTGTGTAAAAAGGAACATGGTCAGCGCTTCCAGGCCAAAGAGTGTGCTAAAGAAGATGTGCAGCCTGGAATAATCTTTGAACATAGCAGTGAGTGGTAATCAACATCGTAAGAGAACTAGAAAACGAGCTGCTCTCGTTCTTCTTTCTTTCCGGAGAGCTACTGTATCATTAAGGAGAAATCTGTTAGGAGATTTGACACGCATTTCAGTGCAGATGCCAACTTCAATGGCTCCATGTTTCTAAGGGTGAAACCCAGGAAGACACAAGTTGTTTTTCAACAAGGGGGAGAATCACAGGCACTTGTGCGTGTATACGTTCCAAGTAAAAACTGAAAATATAGAAGTTAGGCATTTGAGATTGAAAAGCAAGCATATTTTAACAGTTGTGTTCGTGTGTCTGTATCATGCCAGCAATATAAGTAAAAGTGAAGTTTTCTGTAAGTACCTCTCTGGGAAATCTTTTATATGTAAAGAAGTGGAGAACTGTCTCCAACAGTTCTAGAGACTAGAACTCTAGACTAGCAGTTCTAGTTGTCTCCAGTTTCATTAAAGCTCCTACTCCTTTGAGCTAGTACTGTATTCTGCCATGATGTAACTCCTTTTGCAGATAGGAACATGCCTCAGCATTTGCCTTTAATGTAGGCTGACATGGCTTAAGCAGTAGGAGAGTAAGAGTTAAAAATCACATTTGCAATTTTCTATTATGTACCAAATTTGAGTTCTACCAAAATCGCAGCAGGCTTCATACAACTTACTTGCAACTGCCACTGAGCTATAGGTGCAGTTTTGAAAACCAGTGGATTTGTAGCTGGCTTATTCAGAAGGATTTTAACTAGTATGGAAGGATAAGCTCAACATGAGCTGGCAATGTGTGCTGGCAGCCCAGAAAGCCAAACGCATCCTGGGCTGCATCAAAAGAAGTGTGGCCAGCAGGTTGAGGGAGGTGATTCTACCCCTCTAGTCTGCTCTCTTGAGATCCCACCTGGAGTCCTGTGTCCAGCTTTGGAGTCTTTAACACAGGAAGGACATGGATCTGTTGGAGCAGCTCCAGCAGAGGGCCATGAAAATGATCAGAGGGCTGGAGCATCTCTCCTATGAGGACAGGCTGAGAGAGCTGGGGTTGTTCAGCCTGGAGAAGAGAAGGCCCTGGGGTGACTTTATAGCAGCCTTCCAGTGCCTGAAGAGGGCCTACAGGAGAGCTGGAGAGCGACTCTTTGTCAGGAAGTGTAGTGACAGGAAAAGGGGTAATGGTTTTAAACTGAAAGAGGGGGGATTTAGATTAAATATTAGGAATAAGTTCTTTGCTGTGAGGGTGGTGAGGCACTGGAACAGGTTGCCCAGGGGATTTGTGGATGCCCCATCCCTAGAAGTGTTCAAGGCCAGGCTGGATGGGGCTTGGAGCAACCTGGTCTATTGGGGGGTGTCCCTGCCCATGATGGGTGTTGGAACTTGATGATCTTTAAGGTCCCTTGCAACCTGAACCATTCTGTGATGATTCTATGATGAAATCCTGTAAAACTTCTAGGATATTTTTGTTGTGCTTTTTTGTAATTGGAGATTAGAATTTTAAAATGTACAAGTTTGAATGTGTGGATAAACTGAGATAGCACAGAGGAAATTGTTAGGCTTGGAAGTCATGGGAACTTTCTCAGTTTGTAAGACTTCTATAATTTTGGGGAGTGGGATACTAAAATGGATTGAAGATTTTAATTGGTACTTCATGAAAGATGATAACTGATAGACAGAGAGTTGTGTTGTTTTGTGCTTCTTTTGTTTGTTTTCCTCCCAGAAGATGTGTAATGGTCATAAATACTCCTAAATGTCTATTACTCTGTTAAAAATGTTCTCATCTGTCTTTGGGGCACTGATTGTAATACAAAAATAAACGAGTATTGCTTGCTTTCTAACTCAGCTTTCAAAAAATTGTATACTAATGTTCATACTCATAAGAGTATTAAATTCAGTGGCATAATTCAAAAAGGAAAAAAAAAACCCTGCCTGCAGCGAGAGGTGTCTCAGCTACCTACCACTTTTTAAACAGGTACTCTTTGACAGAAAGACAATTTTTGTTGCAAGTAATGCCAGTGTGGTACTCCCCTGGTGTCATGCCCTTCACAGCTGTGTACTAGAGGCCTTTTTCCAATGTGTGTTTATCAGAGCAGATCTGGTAGGTGATGTCAAAAGTTCACTTAGCCCAGTGCCCTGTCTCTGACAGCAGCCAATGGTTGATGTCTCCTGAAGAGGCTAGAAGGAGTGAATATATAGGGCAGTCCCTCTCTGGAAACAAGTCCCTCAGCTTCAAACAGTTTTTGGATGAGAGGAAACTCCAAGCGTACGTAACACAGTAGTTACGATGTGAAGTCATCCTGTGTGTTGTTGGACCCAGCATGCAAGTGTGTGTGGGTAAAACTATGGTGCTTCCTGCCTCCCCCACCTCCCACCTTGGAGGTCGAGGGTAGTAAAAAATACAAAATTGTATTTCTGTATCAAATGTCCTTTTCATGTCAGAGAGACAGTAGTGAGATGGTCTTTTTGTTTTCTTGCATATCTGTCCACCTTACTATTATGTATAAGAATATGTGCATTTCTTTTGTAGCCACGTCATGAATACTTTAATGTCCCAGTGTACTAAGTGGCTTCATTCATCATGCATGCAGAATCTCAGAGGAGCTAGACCCGTGGCTTACTCATGACAGAACATTATCATCAGCTTGGTGAATCCAGTCATCTTGAATCTAATAGACTACCACAACCATTCTCTGCTGTTGTACTTTCCTCTTCCCCTTCTGTTTTACAGTGTTGTCTTTTCACATGTCTCATTTCAACAAAACTTGTGCTTGTTGCCATATGGTTTAACTTTTTTTTATTGTGTGTAAGCTTGGAGTCTTATGCTTTAAAGTTCTGTGGAATTTTCTGAGCTAAACATTTATATACTGCAACACGCTGTTACTTGACTTGTGTTTATCTTTCAGAAAAAGTTGTGGTGGTATTTAGACATACACTGAAAACCTGTAGATGAAGTTAATATTTACAAAGGAACTAGTGAAGGAGGAGTAGTAGTAGTATGTGAAATGTGCATACACACAAGTATTAAATGATGTTACATGCAATTCCATATGGACCTTGCATCTTAATTAAAGATGCACATACCAGTATTCTGTTCTGAGACTGGCACGGTAGCATGTCTTCACTTACCAGGAGAGGAAATCAAAATTGATTAGTTCAAAGAGAATGACATGTATATCTGAAGTTATATTTGTATTTAAATGTTCAAAACACTCTTGTGAGTAGTCAAATGATGGCTGCTACTGAAGGAGAGAACAAGTTAGGGCTGGAAAGATTTATTTTTTTTTAAGTCCATTAACAGCATACTTGAAATATGTCTCCTTCAATTGGCATTTTCAGTTTTAAGTGCAAACTACCTTGTATATCAGAGAACTGCCACGAGGATGAATATGATCAGTACCTTTCAATTAAAGCGTGGGCAGAGTGAGAGGGCATGTGTTGCATTCTCTGTTTGCCTAGTAGAAGAGGATAATTTGTAGCCTAAAATCAGTGCTGTTTTTGAAAATTGGTTCAATGAAATTAGCAAGGAGGTGATTACTGAGATTAACCACAAACAGCTAGTTCCACGTACTATATGTGGTAATGCACTACCGATCAAATGTTAAACTGACCTAAAAATGTGAGATTTAGGGGATTAGAAAAAAAGATTTGGATTGGACTTGCAGCATTCTGAAATCTTAGAAAACAAGATCCTAGGACTGGTTTTCCATTTCCAAGTTTGCCTTTTTTTCTGTAAGACATTAACAATGTGTTGGAATGTCTGGTTAATGCTGCTTTAGCCTGCATTATTTCATGCCTGTTGGCTTAAAATGCTGTGCATTGAGCTGTAATGAGATGCTGTTTTTCTTGTTATCTGTATACAGCTGCTTGCTTCTAAATGACTAGGTAATGAATTAGCTTTCCTGGCATGTTTGAAATAAAGTATTGCATGCACTTTTGTCTCACGTGAATGACTTTTTCCTCATCTGTGTCCTGACATATTTCAAATTTGCATTGTTTGCCTTGGGTGATTCTGAGCTGCAGGTAGTGTATAATACTGCAGAATGTTTCCCATAACTGGATAAAATGATTTGACACTTTCTAAAACAAATAATGTGAACAAAACATAATACAACTCTATTTGTTTCTTAAAAGTCATAGTTGATGAAATTATTCCTCTAGCAACACACGTTAGCTGTTAGGTGTTCCTTTTGAGTTTATATTGCTGATGGGCTTGTAAGAAGGCATGTCTGCCTCAAGGGGACAGTTGTAATATTAAAAAATTAAAATCTTATAGAGTTTTGCTGGTGAGGTATCTGGACAAGTAGCCAGTGTCCTTGAAATACATTGTTCTAAATTCATTGTTAGGCAACGAGCTTGATTTACTTGAAAAAATTTAATCCTTATTGAAGAATATACTTGTTGAAAATTACCTACAACTTTGAAATGGCAGTGGAAACAATAACACTAAACTGCTAGGTAGTAGCAGCAGTCTACTGTATTTCTTCATAGCTATTGAGCAACTTCTTTTCCAGGCAATTTAGTATATATCCCGTTTCACCAGTGTGTAACTGTAAGTGTCCATCGCTGTCTAATCAATTTTAAACTGTGAAAAGTTGTTTTATTACACACGGTTTCAAGACTGCAAAATGCGTGAGAAGTTAAAGTCTCTTAAAACACTCCGACTTTTGTTGCTGCAGTTAAGAATGTAGGATTTTTTTTTCGAGTAAAACGCTTTCAGTTGGTGGATGGGGGAGACGCGTGTCCTCTAAAACGAACGCAACAAAGTAAGCTCGCAATATAATAGGAGAGGTTATATTAAAAATGCTACCTAGCCTTTTTTTCCAATCAGTGTCACCTTTTGTGGGATTTGGGTTAAAATACGCACACAAAGCTTTAATCCTGCCATCCTGTCTGGCTTAATCAAGGTCACTGCCGTTAAAAAAAGTATTTAAATATTGCATCAGTGAGAGAAAAAAAGCACCTACCATATCCTTAATGCATCTAGGATCTTGTTTCCAGTTTTAACTTGCCTTTTTCTTGCAATTTCTTATTTGCTGCAAATTTTCAGAAGCTACCTCAAAGTGCTCAGAGGTGGCCTGTTCCAAGCACTGATTTATTTTCAAATGAAGTCGTCTTTAAAATATAGCTTATTCCTTCAATACTGAATCACCTCATACATGAACTGAATGAGGACTGTAACCTTAATCATGTTATGCTCCGTAGTCAAAGTTGATAGAGACAATGTTCTAGTGTTAATCGCAAGATTTAAGGCATTAATTATGTATTTTACTGACAAATTTTTTAATAAATATTTAGAGAGCCATTGATAAAGAATTTGTTTGCTGCCTTAACAATTATCTGCTTTTTTTCCTGCTTCGTGACATGTCTTGTTTTAGGACGCTAAAGTAAGTTTATTCATACTCTGGATACTAAACCAGTTTTATGTTTCCATAAGGACACAGTATCCCTTTTTATTTACGGTCATGTTAATAGTTATGGAAAAGGACAGCCTAATGTTTCTAATTAAACTACCATTTCCTTTCAGATGCTATGGGAATAATGAATACAAAACTGATGATAACTCATTGGAATTTTGTATTAAACAACTTTCTCTCAGCTTTTAAAGATTAGAATTTACCTAAAACTTTATGCCGACTGTGGAATAATGTAATTGCAATCCTGGCAATTCTTCCGCTTCTGTAGGGGGTCAGTTTATTGACAGCAGATCCGTGACCTGGTTCTATGAACTAGGCGTGGGACTGGTGAAAAAAAAATCTGGGCTCTTCATAAAGAGCTTAAGGGATACTGTTTCTTAGTTGCGTCAGTCATTTCATTCATCCATTTATTCATTCTTCCCTAACAGACTTTTGAGACCCATGAAACAATCCACCACAAAAATCACTGGCTCCATTGCAAGATGATTCCCCGTCCCTCCCCAATGCGTTCTCTCTTACTGGGTTGTGATTTGGTCCCTGCTGGTGCATCTGAATTGCTTTATTTTTATTGCGCTTAAGGGCAATAAAATCTACCAGCTATTCCCGCGAACCGTGGCAATCTAATTAACAGCTCTTTGAGAAGTGCAGCCAATACCATGTTTGCAAACTGCATTACTTCTATATTTCCATGTCTTTCAGCTTTTTTTTAATTAAGCATCTTTCATACTAACTCATGTACGGTGCTGTTCAATAGAAGCGCAGGGTCCATTTACCATTGTCTCAAATTTTCCCTCCATAGGAAGCAGAGACCCCACGTAGTGTACTTGAAGAAATTGGATTGACATAAATCTTCACTTCAGCTGATGACATCTCAGTGTTTCATACTGTAAATGTTCACTGCCTTCATTGTAATGTTTAGCTAATGGTGTAAGATGCTGTTTGTCAGTATTACTGTTTTGCTAAGCTGCTTCATTCAGGCCTACAAGGAAAATACTCTTTTTGAAAAGGGAACAAGGAACTAAAGTCCAAAAATCATAAATGAAAGGGAATTAGATATAAATCGACTCAGTGTCTCCTGTCGCTGCATTTAATAGGAAGAATGCATTTGACTTCAGTAAGTGTACTGTTTTTTATAAGCAAACTTAACTTCAGGAAATAAATATCATTATGACATAGCATATCTAAATGAAAAGAAACTACGTGGACAAATCCAAATACAAAATGTTACGGTGTAGAAATTATGTTTATGCAACCAAAGACTTTTGTTCATCTGCGTTTTAGTCAACACTTGTGATAACTCTGCTTATCTCAGTTGATGCATCAAGATTGGAAATACCTGTTTACTACTGAATTTGTCATTATACCAAAGAATCCTGTTGGGATCTGTGTATCAAACTGGTAAAAACTGTTAAGGTGATAACTGCTTTTTGCAGGAAAACTGCAAACTGATCAATTCACTAGAAAGGGAGGTGTATTTAAGTGTAGCTACCTTGAGCAAAACTGTGCAAGTTCCTCTACTGGAAAAGGGAATATGTGTAGTCAAAAAAATAAAGGTATCATTCCAAGTAAGGCAGCTGGTTTTAGATCTGGTAGTGGCTTCCTTCTAATATAGACACACGAAAGGAGGTAGGCTTTCTCACTGTTTCGTTATGTGTATATACATAATGAAAATTGGATACTTTTTGAAGATGGGGGAAAAAAGGAGCTTTACAAAAGGGACTTTTTATTATTTTCTTTCAAACTACAAATTAATATGTATTTATTGGTGTTTTATAGTTAAGCTTTAATTGGTGTGTAGATACCTTTAACACCACCCCCCCCCCCGCAGTAAGTGTCAATGTCAGGTTTAACTCCTTTTCTTGACTTAACACGTGACACATCCCTTATGAAACTCCCGCGTGATGTACAGTTTAACCAAGTAATTTGCAGTGAGAGCTTTTAAATATTAGATTTGTACACTAGATTCACTGCAAATTGTCTAAAGTGATACCGAGTAATATTTTGACACTTGTCGCATACTTTCAGTCCTTAGAAACTAAACCTGTTTCACTTGAGGAAATTTGATTCGCGTGTGCTTTTGAGTTCTGAGGAGGCAGTGGCCAAGCTGTGAAATAAGTCAAGTTCCCCTGTGTCCCCCCCACGGTTCCTGAGCCTGTGGGGCTGCTCCCNTTTTTTAACCTAGGACACGGAAAACCAGTGGCGTGCACGTCCCCAGTGCACGAGGTGCCAGGGGGTAGGTGATGTTGAATGGTAGCAGAATGACCCTGGGTTGTGAGATTGAAATGGTAAAATGACCTTAAGTCAAACCCGAAGCGATTTTCTATGTATTAAACCCGTTTTTAAAGTTTACACTGTCACTTGTATGTGCTTGGCTGGAGTAAGCTTTGTTGTGATTGTGACAAATAAACTGTTT